>CM067322.1:85531472-85551472 GCA_034231615.1 Meghimatium bilineatum
AAAGCCCATTGGGCATAAATCTATGAGCATGTCAACAGGCCGTAAAACCATCTCCGAAATATAAACATCACCTGGTAAAGAACATATGAGTATAATGAAATGCATTGCGCACTCATTATTTATATCAGGATTAAATACGGCCCTTTGGCCACAGATAAAACATTTTCACTGGCCCACCAGGATGATTTAAAATTACTATATGCACTGAGCTGAGAAATATATATCGTAAGCAACCTTCTTCTGTGACCAATTGTTAAACATTCAATCCGAGAGTATTGGTCGTGTATAGTACAGTTTGTTTTTGGTCATTTGTGGTTTCCTACAACTTGTTTTGATAAGAAGAAGCTGCCGTGAGTCAGGTTGTTGTTATGCGAACAAACGCAGCTCGGACAATTATGTAGTATGTGTTGTGTTTTGGTCTGTCTTGTAGCTCTTATTTGCTGTAGGCTGAATGTTTTGTTTAGCTATGGTTATTTGGTATCTGTTCTTTACTTTATGTTTGGGATTTTGAACGACATTTTGACTGCTTACCTGATGGTGCATGGATTCAACTGGGTAACGTAAATGCCATCTTTCAAGTTTTGTGTTTCGTTGCCGGCATTTTCCTACTAGGGCGGTTTGTGGCAAGTATAATACCTTCTACAAACTGATTTTCCTACTTGGACGGTTCTTGGCAAGTAACTTGTAATACCTTCTGTAAGCTGGTTTTTCTACTTGGACGGTTGGTGGCAAGTATCTTGTAATACCTTCTGTAAGCTGGTTTTCCTACTTGGACGGTTGGTGGCAAGTATCTTGTAATATCTTCTGTAAGCTGGTTTTTCTACTTGGACGGTTGGTGGCAAGTATCGTGTAATACCTTCTGTAAGCTGGTTTTCCTACTTGGACGGTTGGTGGCAAGTATCTTGTAATACCTTCTGTAAGCTGGTTTTTCTACTTGGTCGGTTGGTGGCAAGTATTTTGTAATACCTTCTGTAAGCTGGTTTTTCTACTTAGACGGTTGGTGGCAAGTATCTTGTAATACCTTCTGTAAGCTGGTTTTCATGGCACACCCTGCAGATTAGTGTTTTGTGTGTAGAATACGAATAACGTATTGTAACATCACTCATCTTCTGCCTGTAGGACCATCTCTGTGCAACCGGAGTAACTATTAACCAATGTGTAACATACTATGACAAACAGTGATAATGAGGAATTGATTACGTCAATCATTTTATGTTTCTAGTTAAACAGTGTCCAGAACGAAACATATTTCTAGAGTTAGTACCATATGTCAGCTGTTGCTGTACGACATTGCAGGTGGCATAATATGTGACTTCAAACACAGCTAGCTTTGATATGTCACATTTTTACAGTTCATAATGGGAGAAAGAAAATACATCATTTGAATTTTCAAAGGAATAAAAAAAACATTGTTCCTAGATATCTGACTGGAAGACTTGAAGCCTTCTCTGACAAGCAAGCTTGAATTTGACTTATCGACCACCATAGATTGTCGAACTCTTGCATACAGCTATAATACAAAATGAGAAACACAATACATTAACTATACTTTTATAACAAAACTAGATCAGAGAAGCATATTACCTTAAGTATACAGATATAATATAACTAGATCAGAGAATAATAATACTTAAATTATACAGAGTCGTATTGGATTGACCTCATTGCACTCGGGTTTCCCATAAGTGTTATGCCCATCTCAACTAAAAGAATAGTTCTGTGACATCAGTCATAACAATGCCTCCGTCACAGCTTTTATCTCCATCTTAGAACTACTGGTAACTGGGGTGAAACCTCCTCGGGACTCCATTACAACTTTTTCTAAGTGGCAGATCGTGGAAATACAGAGTTAATAAAATATTATCAAATATTAAATATTATAGTAAATATTATCAAAACATTCTGATTTCCCAGGACACAATACACCAAATTTCAGGCCATTCTTGTGATACACATGAACTCTGTACCACATAACCACCCCATGGTACACTGAATTGTCACACATTAAGACTATAAAAAGAATTCCACTAAATATCTAGAGTTCAGTGAATCAGTATCTAACATATGTCTCTTTCACAGCGGAGCTGAGTTAGTGAATGGACGCGTGTGAAAAGGGCCCCTTCGTTTAACTTTATACACCTAGCTCTCGTCTATCGGCTCAGTGCTTCTCCTTGTGGCTCGGAAGTGATTGTATCAATCTTGGCAGTACCTAAGGAACTCTCTTGAATGTAATGAACACGTGTTTGAGACGTATGAAGTAGATTAAATTCTCATCACTTTGCGAGACCAACAGAGTTGGAATAGATTAACACCTTCTGTTTGGATTACAATGAGGATCGTTGCGGAAAGAAAGAGGTTCAAGGATTAGAAATGTCTCGCCTATGATGTGTAACACCGAAACGTTTAGGCAATGTTACACTTTGGTTGAGATTTATTTCTCATCGGAAATAAATTCAGGCCTGATCTGCTTCTGTCTATGTGAAAATGTGTGTGGTTGTATGAGTGCAGTCAATAACATGAAAAATCATCTAGCTTTTGTATTTCTAGATAGATCTGAGCATATATAGTAAGAAATCTGGTAGAAGTTCTCAATATATTCAGAGCAGTAGGAGTAGTCGTCATCGCCATGGATAAAATATTGGTAAAAAATTGGTAGCATATCCATTTCCGGACGTATCTATCAGCTCAGCATTTGTTGGCTGTCGTGGTGATAGATTATTGCAAGTCGATTAGTTTTAGTACAAAAATGGAGAATGTGTTTTTAAGTACTCTCTATAAAACTCTGAGACTTATGGTGCACTAATTGTGTTCAACTGTCACCACTATTTTTGTTATACTATCACCATAACTTTTCAAGTATAAATATATATACATATATATATATATATATATATATATATATATATATATATATATATATATATATATATATATATATACTTCAGCTCGTTTAGAAAATAAATGTCCTAGAAATATTGACTGGAAGAATGCAAGTTGAGCAAGTAAATATGAGAAGACACGAAACAGCAATATGTTTCTACAACAATAAAAATAAAACGGTGGACGTATAAAAGATATACACTTTGAATGAAAATGCGAATAAAAGCCTTAAAATGGTATCAGATGGCAAAAGAAAGAGAGGAAGACTAATAGAAACTCTTCGCACAACAACCCTCAAATAGGATATGCCTACGGGTCTCAGCAACATACAAAACTACAAACAACGGCATCACATATCTCAATATATATTTATATACATATATAGGCCTTTATATATAGAATAGAATCACATTTGAGATATTGGCTGTCAATCCAAACTATACACACAGTGTGTGTCATGTTACGTATTCTTTCCAGAACGTAGTCTTCCTTATAAATCTCATGAAATATCTGCTGTCTTTGGCAAGTTTTCCCGCTACATCTAACGACATGTACATGCATTCCTGAATATCTCTTGTCTTACGACGTCTTGGTCGGCCTCTGCCTCTACTGCATTCTATCGCCTCCACCAACAGCGTTCTTTCCATGGCAGCGTGTCTCTTCACTTGTTCTATACACACAGTAACGAATTACATTAATATAGAGTCAAATACCGTCACTTTTGAAGGATGACCGCCCGACATGACTGTATAACTGACGAGAGATTCGGTTAAGTCCACGACAAATGGTCAGTACATACCATGTAGCACGTTTAACCAATGCTGTGTTCTAGTTGCTCCTATGTGTATGACACATACGTTCTTGCCTGAGAAGATTAAATGAAGTAATAACTCGTCCATTTTGCATTAACCCCATTAGAGGTTTCTATGGACGTATATAGATAGATACACTTATGTCAAAAGTATTAATAGTCTTTCATTTTGGCATATTGGGGACCCATCATGTCTGCGACCTCTTCTCTGTTCATATGACTTTATCCTAGATCCGTGCGTTTTTTAAATATATATCTTACCTTTCAAGGATCCCATCACTTCTTTCCATCAGTATCTTTCTTCTGATTTTGCTCCTACCCACTCCTTGTTTTCCTTATACTTTACCTTATATTTGGGAACAGTGGTACTTCCAGTGCTGTTATACGCTAGTGAAACATGGACTGTGTATAGACATCATGTGAAAAAACTCAATCTTTTTCATACAAATTGTCCCAGAAAAGTTATGAACATCAGATGGCAAGACAAGATTCCAGATACCACTGTCCTTGATAGAGCTGGTATACCAAGCATTGACACGATCCTGATGCAGACACCGATTCGTTGGGCAGGTCATTTGGTGCGTATGCCAGACCATCGTCTGCCAAAGATACTTCTCTATGGTGAGCTAGAGAAGGGTATACGATCTCAAGGTGGCGAAAGGGAGCGCTACAAGGACTCGTTAAAGAACTCACTGAAAGCCTTTGAAATAGACCACGATACATGGGAAGAACTTGCACAAAATAGATCTACATGGCGTTCTAAAATAAAAAAGAGCGCATCATCTTGTGAAAAGAAGAGAAAGGCAGCAACTCAACAGCGAAGAGCAGCTAGAAAGTCACGGATAGACCAAGATCCGTCTACAGGCGTCATTCCATGTCCAAACTGTCCAAGGACATTTACAACTCGAATAGGGCTCATTAGCCATCTACGAACGCATAATCAAGGACATAAATAAAATTGAATTTTCAAAAGTGGATGTAACAAATGGTCATCATCACATGTGATGGACGAACAACAATATTTGGGAATATTTCTTTGTTATTTTATATAACACGATATCATTTTGGCCACACTGTGGTCTTCTTGGCTGCTTCTTTTATCCTTGGATAAAAGTTTTGTTTTCATCTCCATAATACATATAAGAAGAAATAACCAGCTGCAGGAAGAATCAGTATTGATATGAATCGACAATGTATATTAAAATATTGGATACGTGTGTGTGTCTCCGAAGCGATATGAGATTGATTGAATTACCAATATCCAATCTCTGATAAAACTGACATCTTCTCTAATGATACTCTAAATGTGTTTGAACTATGACCTGCTTATAATCTTCAGCCGTTGACATCTTTGTTAAGTGGTAATGGTGACCTGTTGTCTTGATAATTTTTAAGTTTAATATTTTTATCTTTCTGCTGTATCTCTCGAAACATTAAATTATTGAGTTTGTATGGAGCGCTGTAGAACACGTTGTTTTGTTTTGAAATTGCCAGCCAACGCGGTAGATAAGGGGAGTGTTGGGATAATCAACCCCCCCCCCCCTGTTATTGAAATAAGAATATGTCTTTTTTAGTACAAGGAATTTAGTGAAAAGGCTAGTAAACACCCCCCCCCCATCTCCTTACTGACGACATATCTGCGGCCTGCCGACCGCTGCAAACAAGACAACCTTTCCAATCTGAGGTTTTCATTCAGGAAATTTCAAGGGAAAACTCATCCCAGGTTACCACTGAACACAATGAATAAAGTCCAGGTTACCACTAAACACAATGCATAAAGTCCAGGTTACCACTAAACACAATACATAAAGTCCAGGTTACCACTAAACACAATACATAAAATCCAGGTTACCACTAAACACAATACATAAAGTCCAGGTTACCACTAAACACAATGCATAAAGTCCAGGTTACCACTAAACACAATACATAAAGTTCAGGTTACCACTAAACATAAAAATTAACACATCGAGACAAGACATGCAGTGATATTGTGACATAGACGATTTATTTTCGCGGGGGACAAGATGTCTGTTCATCCCTAACTTCCCTTAGTTACGTCCTACGACATACTTAGATGGATGACAGTAACACTATTCTTTGTACCCTGAATTAGAAGTCCAAGCCACTTTTCCATACCGGTAAACGGTAGTGGGATAGTCCCACGAGAACAACTTTGTCAAACATGCTCATGATTCGAAATGCAATCATTCACATTGTACTGGCGACATAATTAGAGGAATTAGTTGGTGGCTAAAAGTTCAATAATAGTTTAAGCGTAAAATCCCATGGAAGATATGTTTCAATGAGAATATCAGCCTTCGTCATGCAACGATTTGTTTCAATGAGAATATCAGCCTTCGTCATGAAACGATATATTTCAAGGAAAAGTCTTCGACAGTCGATGATATATTTCTATTAGAATATCAGTCTTTGATATTCGATGATATGTTTATATTAGAATATCATTCTTTGACAAGAGATGATATGTTTCATTTAGAATGTCAGTCTTTGACAAGCGATGATATGTTTCAATTAGAATATCAGACTTTGACATGCGATGATATGTTTCAATTAGAATATCAGACTTTGACAAGCGATGATATGTTTCAATTAGAATATCAGACTTTGACAAGCGATGATATGTTTTATTTAATTTGTGCGAGTTGATGTGGCTATCAACATTTTATATTGCAGTTCAATACTGCTTCTATTGCGGTTTTATACTTTTTCTATTATACAGTTATATATATATATAATGTTTATATTACAGTTCTATGTTGTTTCTATTACAGTTCTATATTGTGTCTACTATAACTCTATACTGTTTGTATTACAGTTCTATGTTGTTTCTATTACAGGTCTATGTTGTTTCTACTACAGCTCTATACTGTTTCTATTACAGCTCCATACTGTTTCTATTACAGTTCAATACTGTTTCTATTACAGTTCCATACTGTTTCTATCACAGTTACATACTGTTTCTATTACAGTTCCATACTGTTTCTATCACAGTTAATACTGTTTCTATTACAGTTCCATACTGTTTCTATCACAGTTACATACTGTTTCTATTACAGTTCTATGTTGTTTCTACTACAGCTCTATATTGTTTCTATTACAGTTCCATACTGTTTCTATTACATTTCTACACTGTTGCTCTTACATTAAAATATTCTTTCTTTTATAATTATTTTACCTGTTCTAATGCATTTCAATAGCCCTACCGTCTCTTCTACAATATATACTGTTATAATTATATTTAAACAGTTTATATCACAGCCCAACCCTGTTTCTAGTGCAATTACACAATATATATTACAGCTCCTAACTCATTATATTAATTTCTATTTAAAATTATTTCTGAAAACCACATAATTGATATATTTCTCCACCCCATCCCCCCATTGACGGTTTACCATGCTCCACATTTTCATGTCCCTGTAATTATTCATTTTTATCTGAGAATTCATGTTTACCGAACCCTCCTAATCACGTGACATGTTCATGTTCCTGTCGCCATATTTTGCCGGTGTTTCACCCGGTTATCAACTCAATGTAATAGTTATAGCCTGTGTTAAAATCGATAACTGCCTACAGATAAGCGCCTTAGCAACTCTCAACTTTCGCGGGTTTCAGCCTGTTTTATTTCAATTTTGTTGTTCCATAGACCGATATCGCTGTATCCGGTCTCCAGAAATCTTCAGAGGCCGTTGAAAATGTCATTTCTCCTGTTTTATTGTACTCCTGGATTTTAAAAAAAAAAATTTTTGGCCGCTCTTATCTGTAATCTTTATTTCATTTTCTAATTCTTATTGACAAATTGTTCATTGTTCAATTTTCCATTGGGGACTCCAAATGGGAAAAATTTAAAAATCGTTGCAAACTCTACTGTGTAAGTGCTTTACCGCGGACACATTCTTATAACAGATGCGAACCGGGTACTTATGGAGTGTAGAGACGTTTCCTTATAAAAATAATACATAAAATAGTTTCAGTTTCTGTTTACATATTCTTGAAAGTTTTTTTTTTTTAAATGTTTACCTCTGTTCTTTTTTGGTTCTGTTTCATGGTGACATTTGGTGATGGACGTAACGTGTTGTTGTTCCTAACGCATTTGTCATTATTTTTTTTATTGAATTGTATATGCTGCTGTTGTGTATGCTACAAGTGTTATATTATTTATATTTTGTAGTTAGTGTTAGTGCTTCTGCCAAAATGGCCGACGAAAATGAATGTATATTTCTTACAGCGGTCAAATTAACGAATTTTCTTCCTGAAAGAAACGACAACCTACGGGATTAAGATGCCTAGAAATTCAGAATGGATACATTGGCTTCACAAACACCTAATACATCTTATTGAAACACTATATCACGAACAACAGGTGAGAGTGGAGGGAGAAACATCTGAATGGTTCGCTGTTCGAAGTGGAATGAGACAGGGTTGCATGCTATCACACTATTTATAATATTTATGCAGATAATATAATGAGAAATGTAATATAAGAACTAGAGGAAAATGAGTTTCATCCAATATATATCAGTGAGTACAAGATTCCAGAAATAATATATGCAGATGATATAGTCCTTCTTACTAGACATCCTGAGAGACTGAAACAGATAATCACAACAACAAAGAAATACAGCGAGATCCAAAACCGATATCTAAACGCACAAAAAATATATTATGACAATAGACATAACAAGATCAAACAATTAATCAACAAAGACAATATAGAACTAGAATGTGTAAACAAATTCGAATATCTCGGAGCAAATATAAACAGTTTCGGAGATTGTTCCGTCGAGATTAGAAGAAGAATAGCAATTGCAACACTCAAACTAAAACACACACAAAAACGAAAGCTATGGCAAAGTAGTAAGCACGACACCAAGTAACCCTTTTCAGATCCTGTATTTTCCCAGTGGCATCACATGGATGCGAGACTTGGACTAAACAGGATAATATCCAAATGAAAAAAAAAATGCATTTGATACGAAGTGCTACAGAAAGATCCTACGAATATCATTTTAAGAGGAAAAAAGAACATCGAAATTCTGAAATTACTGATACTAAATGAATGGTGGCTTCTAAATACCACTAAAAGATGGAAGCTACAGTATTTTAGACACTTAAAGCGACATGATGGTATCGAAAGGCTGATTCTAGAGGGCAGAATCCCAGACGAGAGAAAAGAGGGGCCAGCTACATCGAAGAATGTATACACATGTCTCTGGCCAATGAAGGCCTGCTTGCCTAGGACAGAGAAGCGTTCAGAGTATCCACGACGACGACAACGTTCTGGAAAGACTTTGCTTCTTGATATAATTGTTCTAATTGATGCAGTGTGGTGCATGGCCGAGAAGTTAGAACGCTGGTCTCACACTAGTGAGGTCTAGAGTTCGATCACCGGTAAGGACTGTGGTTTCTTTCTGTCAGAGGGTAAATTTAAAAAAATAAAAACTCACCCTATACATGACGTGAGGACAGCAAGAGCATTCGGCCTTTATCACTCAGCTATTCAATCACCTCCCTGCACTTCCTTAACGGGAAATATGCAGTATTGACATGTTGTTTTTTGTGTGGATATATTGTACTTCCTGTTACTTCTATTGTGGATATTGTTATTGATGACATTGCAGTAGTTACTACCTCTTGTTATTTATGTTTTTATTTCTGCTGTATTTATTGTTATTGTTGCGGTGCGGTACAGAGCGTCTGTAGCGGTCAAGGTATCGGGTTCGAATCCTGCCACAGGCAAGTGTGCATCCGGACGGTTCAGAAAGCAAGGACAAACTACGGACGTATTTATATTGCCTAGAAAATCACTGCAGCCAAAAAATGTTGGGTTGATGCTTACGTCCTGAATAGGATACGCTATCAATTATTGTTATTACTGTTGTTTTTATTATTATTGCTATTGCAGCTATTGTCATTGCTTGTCCACTAAAACGTCCACATTACACGAGTGTCAAAAATTTTATTTTTCACGGCTTGTCAAAACATTCACTGTGTACGATTGTCAAAACTATCACTTTGTACAAGTCTCAAAATATCAATCTGTAAGAGTGGCAAGATATCACTGTACACGTTTCATACTTTCACTTTGTACGAGATTCATACTTTCACTTTGTACGAGATTCATACTTTCACTTTGTACGAGATTCATACTTTCACTTTGTCAAAGCTATCAATTTTTGCCAATGCCAAAACTTTAACCACAGTGGAATGTCACTAGTAAAAAAAAAAATCAGAAGACTGACCTAGTTCAAATCCCGTCTGTCTTCTGAGTTTTTTCTACAAGTACTCGGTGCTTACTATTTATACTATTCGAATACCGCTATAACGCATCATTTTATAACGAATGTCCTTATTTAAGAACACTTTGCAATAACCCTCAATTATATTTATTCTTTACTGTTTAAACTGTATATCTCTCATTTTTGTTATTATATATATTCGTCGGTGCTGACGAATTTCTTATATTGAGATTTCACTGCATTTAGGTCATGCTCATTACCAATCCCTTAGTTGTCCTCTTACAGTATGCATGACGTATCAGTGCCAATATTTATTTCGCCACTTCAAAGTCCAATAACACACTATGGTACCTGGATTCGAACACCTGCTGTTCCAGTTGCGAAACGAAAAAGCTAAATTTGAGACAAATTATCTATGGATAGGTAGTTTGTCAATTGAAAACTACCTGTTCCAAATAAGAACACGTCCACAGTTTTGGGAGACAGGTAACAAAGGGATTGGTCGTGTTAATTTCACCTAAAGTTGTAAAGTTTACCTGTACTCAAAATCTAGCTGGAGTGTTCCTGTTAAGTGCCCATCTAATGCGGCGTGCACCTGGAGTATCAGTGTTGCTCAGTGACGTCATCGACATCTTTATAATACGCCCCAGAGTACATTCGAAACGTCTGATTAGATTGTCCATGGAGACCAGTTTAGAGACCGCGAAGACTATATGAAAACTGTAACCTACTTGTAGGTGGGAATAATGTAGTCTTGGTATAAAAATATGTATATATATTTCAAGTGATATATTCCCTCCAGAACATTGTCATCGTCGTGGATACTCTGAAAATAGCTCTGTCCTGGGCAAGCAGGCCTGATTTGTCCAGACACGTGCATACATTATTCGATGTCGCTGGTCCATCGTCTTCTTGGCCTTCCTCATCTTCTCTCTCTCCTGGCACTGTGTCCTCCATAATTAGTCTTTCGTTACCATCATGTCGCTTTAAGTGTCCAAAATACTGTAGCTTCCTTCTTATGATGGTATTTAGAAGACACCTTTCATTTAGTTTCAGTAATTTCAAAATTTCAATGTTCGTCTTTTTCTTTGCCCGTGATATTCGTAGGATCTTTCTGTGGCATTTCATTTCAAATGAATTTATTCTTTTGGATATTGTCTTGTTGTTCAAGTATCGCTTCTATATGTTGCCACTAGGAAAACACATGATCTTAAAAGACTATATATATATATATATATATATATATATATATATATATATATATATATATATATATATATATATATATATATATATATAGATGTATATATATAAACGACTTCATTTGGTTGTTCGGTTGTATGACATATAACTTTTTACCTATCTTGACAACATTTTGCACCGTTACTATGTAGGATACTGCCGAATTAACGCCGTGAACAATTGTAAATGGAATAATCAGGATATTTTTATCCAAAATTTTAATGTTTCTGTAGTAATAAAGGAATGGGTAGCCATTTTTACTTTCTAGTCGACAGTTGTTGACATTGCGAGATCATTTTTCGTGGTAAACCTAAAAATTATATATTAATTAAATCAAGAGACATCACTGTTTCTAGTAATTCAGTCAGTAAAATTCTTGCCTATCAAAGGTTGATGGTTCGGCATCACATTGGCTTTTTTTTTTTAAAATAAAAAGCAAATTATCATATTTTCGGTTTTTAAAGTTGATAAAATTTCTTGCTAACCAAGTAATCAATCAGGTCGCATTCTCTAAAATTATTTTGTTGTTGCAATAAGTACTTTCCTGGTATAGATTGCCATCGCTTTCTGAACTGTCAGAGTCCTAATTCCCTCTGCGCATTCGCAGCTTCTTTCTTTCACAAACACTTGCTACAGGATTTGTATATAGGCGTAGCTCATCTTAAAAGTTATGTCTTTTCAACTTGTGCAATAACATGTTATCTATTAGACTGCCCTTGATGGATTTTATATGCGAGATATGAACAATACTATTGCATATTTGCGATCTTATTATGGTTTATTGGTTTGAATCATCACTATAAATAGTATTTATATTGAATTAATATATTTATTTTATTATCCAAACTGTTCGTTTTCTGTTGTATGTTTTAGTTTTGTTTCAATTTTTGTCTTGATAGAGGTCTTTTTGTCGAAACGTCGATTTGTGTTTGTTATTATGTGTGTCTTTCGTTATTAGCAAAACTTCATCACAATATTCATGGATATATCTTTTGGATTTCAGTTTTGCGCAGTTAATTACATATTCATTTCCAATGGCTTACGTTTGATTATACATGAAACTGATTTGTCTGCTGCATTCTGTTCATGTCTAAAGGCAGTAGAATTTATCTGTGTATCTTTCGTATCAATTAATTTGGGTAGCGGACTTTTCGCCCTTAAGTTACTTAAAACTACACTAACAAAATTTTGAATCATCCAACTGTTACAATCGATGTCATGCGATGACAGTAGTTTTTAACCACTCTTCTCAGTTGATTATAAAGTTGAAATAGTGCATTAAAAGACTCATAATGTATATTTATTCCCTGACAACGCCAGGTCTTACAGCGAGTATTTATACCGTATCCACATAGTGACAGTGCACTCACTAACATAGGCGGTGACCCTACGTTAAATGAGTACTTAGATGGAATCTATATGAGACGTCAGTGCACATCGACTGTAGAGACACCCTATATATATGTGTATGTATGTATGATATACAGTCACAGTTAGAACTATCAAATACCTATAATTCTTAAATTAGTAACCTCCTTCAAAGCGTACGTAATTGGTATTATCTCTGCAGAAGTATCTGGTCCCATGACAGACATATAAGTCAATACATCTCCTACTTTACTTACCTGCTCTCCCCGGAGCATCGATTTCCTGCAGATGAAGTATTGACACGTCAACTGTAACGATATAATTGCGTGGGTGTCAGATGGAATGTAAAAAAAAAACCTAATCTTTAAGAAGGTTGATAATTCACATATTTCTAGCGTAATAATTATAGAGAACTGGTTGAAAGTATTACTTTTTAGTCGAATATGAAGTGATGTTAATAAGGTAATAGTGCTATATGGTACTCGTGATAAAGGTAATGATAATGATGTGGACAGTGACGATGATAATGATGTGGGTGATGTTGTGGAGATTATGGTGACATGATGATAATGATACTGATGATAATGATGCTGATGATAACGATGATGATTGTGGTAATGATGACGACTCTGGTGATGATGGTAGTAATGATGACAATGGTGATGATGATGATGGTGGTGGTGGTGGTGGTGATGAATGACAACGGTTGTGATGATTATGATGGTGACGGTGATGACAATAGTAGGGATGACAATGCTGATGATAATTATGAAAGAGGATGATTATGACGATACTGGTGATTATAGTACTGATAAAAATGGCGATATTATGACGCCAAAGACGATGATGCCAATAAAGACGGCGATGATGAGGCTGATGGTAATGGCGATGGTGGTTGTGGTGGTGGTGATGATGATGATGATGGTAGAAATGGTAATGATGATTTTGATGACAATAGTGGTGGTCGTGATAGTGATGATTATAAAGAAGATGTTGGTAGTTGTGTTGATGATGATGGTGATGCTGCTAGTGATTATGATGATAATATTGATGGTGGTGGTGATCGTGCGGATGCAGATAATGTTTGCGATGGTGATAATGGTGAAGGTGATCTTATAAAAACGCGAGGATTTAGGAATTTTCAACCTTGCCCACAAACAAGGCGGGGGAGTTTCCTTCAGATCTATATTGATGTTTGATAATCTCTACGAAGGAAGGATTTTGTTACACAAATCCTAGATAACTGTTTCACATATGTGGCTTTAGTGTGCTATCTCATGAAATGGGTTTTTATCTTTGAGAAGGAAACTTTTCCGTAACGTTTTGGCAATCTCGAGACACACCGTAATATAGAGGAACTGAATCCCTCGCAGAAGTTCACGTATTGTCCTTGATTAGCATTCAACTCAGCAGAGATTAGTTTGTAGTGTAGGAAGCAAATTTAATACTAACCTCCTTAGTCGCCTCTTACAGCATACATCACTGATGGAAATGCTACTATTCTGTCCTTTCACCATTGGCGAAACTCAGATGCACATTATTATGCATCTATAAGCAACTGTATCTCCTTGTTTGTAATGAAAACTAATAACGAGTCGCTTGTAACGAGATAAATATCTATTCAGTCTATGACACAAATTGTTCTTTATAAACAAGACTACCATACGCCTATGCGAGACCATTGACAGTAGAAGACCTATGACAGAATTAATTAGGACTTCATTCGTTCCCTTTTTCTATTTTTATTATTGTAGAGATTTTCGTTAGCCACTGTGTAGATACTTACTTCCCTGTTGAGACGAAATGTTTTTCAGTACACAACAGTTCCTTTGTCGACACAACCTTACTTGAGTACCTGATTAATCCTCTAAGTAAAGGCTGCTACGGAGAGATGTTGGCTACCTCCCTCATATAGTAGAGCCACTGAAATGTGAGATGGATAACATCTTCAACCCCTACGGCATTAATAAATACTATATATTAACTGTACTTCTTTCTTCCCGCTTTATACCCATTTATGCCTATCAGCGTCAGGAGTAGAAGAGTTCTCTGCAGAATGTTTTTTTGTGTGCTTCATATATGTTTATTTTTTGTCGACTCCCATATTTCTGTAATACATCGTTTGCTAGGTCGACCGCTGACTTTGTATCTATTGTGTCTGTATAGTAATGCTTTTTTGGAGACACTGTCTGATGGTAGTCTGGAAGCTTGTGAAAACAACTTAAATCTGTTGTCTTCTGATGTAATCCAGAATTGGCATTGTTTTTTTTAGCCTTTTAATGTTTTCGTTACTGATTCTGTCTCTTATTGTTATTCCTACGATTCTTCTTAGACAAGCCATTTCTGTTATAACAAGATTTCTTTTAAACTCTGTTGTTATTGTTCACGTTTGACATTGTTAGCATTTTGATCGTATTATGATAGTTTTATATAGTGCAGATTTGTTGTTTGTGCTTACATATTTATTTTTGAAAATAAGAGAATGTGAAATAAACGTAAAAATAAACGTTACTTTGCGTACTTTATTTATTTATGTACTTGGAGTCGCATGCCAAAAAGACTCCAATTATATAAATAGAGAACAACGACAATCACTACAATAATTTAAAAAAACGTTACAAATAAAGTACTAATTAATTCTGAAGGAAGGTCTTATAAGTATGTCGAAGATCACAGCCTACGTTCCCTCTGCATATTGTTCGATCGCCCACGAATCAGACAGCAATTTGAGCAGCAACAATATAATAAATCACATTTTAAGCGTTGTTGTAATAAATATTTAGTTCTGCAATCTTAGATTTTGTGATCTGAAAATTAAAATCCGTGCGCGGCACTCTTTAATGATGTGCGTGACCGAGCGTTGCGCCAGATTTGGCAACGTACATCTAATGTCTATGACCTTTCCTGCGTGTTTCATGGTCTCCTGTATCAGACATCAATATTCTTGAAACGTATATACTTCCTTAGTCATGCAGAAATTAGAGGCAACGAAGGAGCAGACTCTTTGGTGGGCAATGTCGTGGCTTATGGGACAGTATTGAAAAGAGGTAGGTTCGAACTAATAAGTGCAGTCATTGATTTACTACAGAGTAATGAAGCTGATACTAGAGATCATAGCGTGCACATACTACTAATGAAAAATGGGAGTTACTATGGGTGAGGGAAGAAAATGTCTGGAAAGATTCGAAGTTCACATATACAATCTGACTGGAATTTTGAGCCTGCATACTCTTCTATCGCTGCTGGAACCGGGAGTGAAGCACGGGAATGCACCGTGTGCCATGATGCTGGTTTCCAAATCAAGACTTCAGCAATATTCTCTCTTGGTTAAAACTTGTCCTGCTTTGAAGATCATGTGTTTTGCGCTAGAGTGAGTTTCTGGTATTTCCTTACTGGCCATAGTCGGTGTCGCGTGTTTGTAGAGGGTCCATTCAGTAGAGTCTACTCCACATAGATCCAATGTTAAGCAAATAATGTATAAATGGGGATTTGAACTTCAGATTTAACACTGACTTGCAGTACGACTATTTATTCTTATTTTCTTACACCCATTCTTCTTCTGCATCGTTCTTAAACTCCTGCATATTGGCAGGATGTAGTCCAGTAAACATAATGTTCGTGTTCGTGGTATACAGCTTGGCTATAATATGTGCGCCTTTCTAATGTAATTGTTTCTATTATTTCACCAATTTGAATAAGCAAACTTTTCATCCCAGTGTATGTCATTGTTTATCCGTTGTTTTTTTCTCATTGGTGAAGATTTTTATTCGAAACGGCGTCCGTCAGTGTATTTCACGATTACTGTCGTTTTAACTACTGGTAATACTTGAATATTCCCTTTCATAATCATTTATGAAATACGTGCAATATATTCATGCATATTTGTTTACACACATACACATGATCCTGCACATTGAGATTGTGAAAGTCTCTAATTTATTGTATACAAAATATATTGGAAATCTCATTTGCCCACTTTAGCTGTACTATCTAGATTACTAAAACACTGTTCAAATAACAGATTCGTCCACTAAGTCGAAACCTGTCACTATCAGTTGCTAAAAATAAAAACTGTAGATAGAATTGCTTATCAAAGTGAATTTAGTGTCAACACACAAGAAGAGAGCTAGGTAACCATGGTCAACAATTGTGGCTTCTATCTTAATAAACAGAACATATTTACTTGAGAATGTTAAGTGTGGTTATGCTTGGTGGATTGCACTTCACAACAGTGCATACTTAGTTCTGTACAAACAAAGAGTATGAGAACTTCAGAAGTACATAACAATCCGAGCTATTTGACTGTCTGGTATTACTAGTATATCAAACAAACAGTATGACGACTTCAGAAATGTACAATGCTCCGAACTATCTGACTGTGTCTGGTATTACCTGTAGATCAAACAATGAGTATGACGACTTCAGAAATGCACAATGCTCGAAGCTATATTACTGTGTATTGTATTACCAGTAGATCACAGCTCATAGATAAGGGGTGTAGGTTTGGGGTTTCAATCCCATACACCTTTTTCCTTACCGCATCAGAACACGACATTTGATGATGTTTTTCCTCCTTCGCAAGCGAAGATGAGCATGGCATGAAAAACGTTAAATGAGATGGAAAAAAAAAAAATAATTAAAATTGGTAATTAACTAATTTGGTTTGTCAGTTCGTAGATACCCGATGAGTCCGATTCGTGCACGGAAAGTTCTGTTACAGTGCATGAAGTAGAGCTGAAGGTTCGACGCAGACTAATTTACGGTTTTGTCCTTCCGCTTCTTGCGCTGTGGATTGCCCGCAGTGTTCTTTCTTTTTCAAAATTCGTGATGCCAGCAGTGATCTGGGTGTGCTAGGCTGAGCGATCAAGTGTTGTTGTCTCCCAGGAGCTAGGATCGATGCTGCAGTGCTTGAGAGAGCTTTTTAGTTGATCCTTGAAGCTCTTTTTCTGCCCTCCACTTGAACGTTTACCTTCGCACAGCTCCCCATAGAATAATCTCTTTGGAAGACGCTTGTCTGGCATACGGACGATGTGGCCAGTCCAGCGGAGTTGGGACCTAGTCAGCATTGCATAGATGCTTTGCATACGGGACTTCTGAAGAATTTCCGTATTGGTACACAGTCCTGCCAACGTATTCCCATGAGTTTCGTAGGCACCGAAGATGAAAAGAGTTAAGCTGTCGAACGTGTCTCGCATAGACAGTCCAGGATGATGCAGCATAAAGCAGTGTTGGTAGAACCACCAACTTAATTGTCAGACAGACCACGCCTGATCCAGACGTTCGCACGAAGGCTCCCGAATGCAGCACTTGCACGAGCAATACGCAGGGCAACATCCTCATCAATTGTCGCAGTTTATGATAGTGTGCTACCGAGATATACAAACTTATTGGCAGTATTTAGTTTTTGTCCCTTTACTGTGATTACTGGTTCTGTGTAGGAACACCTGGCGCTGGTTGATATATTACACGACATTTAGGTAGCCAGGTGGGTAAAACCATCCCTTTAGTGATTTTCCGCAAACATTTCATAAAATTTTTCATTCAAAAATAAAATTAGTTAACGAAAGACCTTATTTTATTATATATTTTTCAGTAAACCCTCCCCTCCTCTTTCTTTGCTGGAAACGTGTCTACGACCATGAGTAGATCTGTGTGGGTTTAGTCAGGTTTAAGTGTGTATGTATGTTGGTATTTGTGTGTGTGAATACATTGTCATTAAAACCCTTACGGTTTAAAGCCCATTTCCTCCTGTAAAATAGTACATGACAATTAAGGCGACTGTTAACATCAACACAATGCGCCCCCAGTTAAACCTTTCGCCCATCGTGCAACTGAAGAAAAGCAAAGTAGAATAAAAAATCCTGTATAGATAACATCAAGGACTGGACGGTTCGGGATTTTACTCGCTTATCCGCACCGTTGAAGATAGAAATTAATGGAGGACTTCATGTATTGATGCATTCAATGTGGTACCCCTACGATCTTGACGGGTTCTGGGTTTATGGATTAAAGATAGATAGTATTGTCATTAGTGTTTGTTGTATTGTTTTATAATCTCTCATGTAAATTATAAGTAAAGGGTACAAGAGCTATATTGATTGATATTTCTGTGGATCGAAACACGTTTAATAACAACAGAAGACATCAAGGCGACAAGACGCAGAGGAAGACAAATAGAGAAGTTGCTGGATGGGTTATCGTTGTAGCATGAGAGAATGTCACCAACTGAACTTAATAATACAATAGACAGTGAGTTGTGAAGTAACATGATCGCCTACGTCACACGACATGGCATTTAGTATATTAATTGATACCTAGAGTTGACACCCGGGCTGTAGATACGGGTAGAGTTGACACACGGGCTGTAGATACGGGTAGAGTTGACACCCGGGCTGTAGATACGGCTAGAGTTGACAGCTATGCCGCAGATACGGGTAGAGTTGACACCCGGGCTGTAGATGCGCATTAGTTAAGGGAAGGGGTTACCTAAATAATGTGCCATTTCTTTGATGTCATGGGTATTTCTAGTTTTAGTCTAGTATTTGGTGACCGTTGGGGGTTGAGCTTTCTCCAATGTTCAGAGGTGAGCTGGGACATGTCTCAACAGGTACTGGAGAAAATGTGTAATGTCTAAATCTGAAACCTTAGGACCTTCTTTGTCTAGAAGTGACAATGGCCATAAATAAAGAATAAGAGAATGGGATATGAATTGTTTAAAATCCCCTACCCATGGTGCATAAACATGATTAACAGGAACAGGAACATCAACAAAATAACACCAAGAACGACACACTCGACATTCACATGGCGGAGTTAAATTTAATGTCAAATTACATTTAATTCGGCTATGTGAACGTCAACTGTGTCGTTCTTGTTCGTCGTTTTATATTGTGTACATAGACTTAATAAAGACCTCGTTATCGAAATGTCGATTTGTATGTGTTATTAGCACAACTTCATAACCATGTTCCTAACTTTAGCTATACGATTATGGAACTGCCGCTATTTCTCCCACTCATGCTAGAATCCTGAAACTGGCGCCACTTCCCTCAAGTAAGAACAACGTAACTGAAGCTTACTTATTCCTCCCCTTATGAACCATGGAACTGACGATAACCCTATTCTTGCCTCACGTTAGAACCATGGAACTGACGCTAACTTTCCCTCAAATTGGAACCACGGAACTGACGCTAACTTTCCCTCACATTAGAAACATGGAACTACCGCTAACTTTCCCTCACGTTAAGCCATGGAACTAACATTAACTCTATTCTCCCCTCATATTAGAACCAAGGAACTGACGCAAACTTTACCCCCCCCCCCTCATGTTAGAATAATAGTACTGACGCTAACTTTCCTTTACGCTAGAATCATGGTACTGACGATATCGTTCCCTCACGTTAGAATCATGTAACTGACGCTAACTTTCCCTCACG
>CM067322.1:85556472-85564314 GCA_034231615.1 Meghimatium bilineatum
ATGTCAATAACTTCCTTTCTTCTATTATCCTACCATGTCATGATGTCATCAACTTCCCTGCTGATGATCTACAAAAGAATGATGTCATCAACTTCCCTACTGATAATCTACCATGTCATGATGTCATCAACTTCCCTGCTGATGATCTCCAAAAGAATGATGTCATCAACTTCCCTACTGATAATCTACCATGTCATGATGTCATCAACTTCCCTGCTGATGATCTACAAAAGAATGATGTCATCAACTTCCCTACTGATAATCTACCATGTCATGATGTCATCAACTTCCCTGCTGATGATCTACCAAAAGAGACTGTTAAAAAATCCAATATCCCATTTCGGGTATTACGCATATTCACTTAAGTATCACTTCCCCATCTTTCACTAAACTATCACTTCACTCATCTTGTTAAAAATGATACATCACTGATACAATTATGACGGCGACTTTTTTCTTCTTCTTTTGTTCACATTACGGCGACAATTAAATGCTATTACTTAAAAATAATAATAAAAACTACTTGGTTCTAGTTCTCATAGAGAATTCTAAACTGTACACAAATGTTCATCGCATTGTTTAGATGAATAGAATTCTGACCTGTACCAGAAATTTCATCGTATTGTTTAGATGATTAGAATTCTGACCTGTACCAGAAAGTTTGTTCCAGAAAGTTCATCGTATTGTTTAGATGAATAGAATTCGGACCTGTACTGGAAAGTTCATCTTATTGTTTAGATGATTAGAATTCTGACCTGTACCAGAAAGTTAATCCTATTGTTTAGATGGACAGACAAGATAATAAACCTAGAATTAGACCTTTGACTTTTTGCTGTTAAAGAGGGAGAGATGTAGGAAAAAGCTGAAAATTAAGTCATAAAAATAGATATATCATACTGAAGCGATGGAAATTATGTGCTATGAAGTGGTAAACTGAACAGAGCTGATCAGAATATTAGTAAAATGCATCTCCTTTGGGGGGGGGGGGTGTCTCTTTGCTAGTCTGTTTTATCGACTTATTTTGGTAATACGAATACCTACTTCTGTTCATTTTGATATTTGCCCTGTTTTACCCCAGCCACCCATTTTCAATTTTGGTTTGTTACCCTACACTGGAACTTTTATCTCTTATGGTGAGGTACGCTTCTTTGAACCGTGAATGTTAGTCACATTTGGTTATAACAGAGATTTACAATCATCAAAAACGAGCGGTGTTCGCTGTTATGGCAATTCAGCCACAAGGACTTCTTAGTTTTTTTTTAGCCAGTAATGTGAGATGAACAGGCGCCTTCAATACCAGTCTCCAGATTGACTAACATGACGATGTTCTTAACACAAACTCAATACAATATAAACGCTAACAATGTGAATCTTTGGAACATAATCCGCAAATTGCAATAAATTGTGTTCGGTTAAGGTCACACTAAACCTGCTTCAAGACCATGTCAATGATTTAAATTATTGTTAGCGTTAGACAATGAACAATTAAATGATAGTCTCCCTTTTATTAAAAAAAGGGGGGATTTTGCATTATGGTTCCTCTTTTTCTTGGTCATTCAATGTGGTTTAATTGGTTTGATCCGAATTGTGAAGGCGGGTGCCTCGGCACGTGCCGGATCTGAGAGACTATGACAGTCAGGAATCGTTACCAAAACAAAATGAACACATTTGATTGAAAACGGCACAAAGTTTCACGTCTGGTAATGAACTCATTATTGCAGACAACGATCCAACCAACGTCTGGTTCCTTCCAAATCTCCTAGCTCTTGTAAAGATCTGTAGGAAGAGACGATGAAACATTAAACAATTCGCTGGTTCCCTCCGCCCTCTTTCATTCGCCAATTGAAGAAGGTGGGGCGGAAGTGAGAGCAGCTCCCTCTTGAGGTACTGAAATGGCGCGTGCTCCGCGAGAAGAAAGGCAACCCGCTATGAAAATGCCTTGTTTCGTACCCGTACTAGGACAGACCATGTCCTCGGGCTATCGCATATCCCCATTGAGATGAAAAAAGAGGGGATATTGCACTTAGATGAGTGGCTAATTTCGAACACAATTTCAACGCTTGCTCATTAAATGGCTTGAAACACTCGAGGGTCATATGATCATTCCCCATCCCTTCCTTCGGCTGTTCTAGTCTGCCTCAGGTTTATGATCTTCTCTGCAGTACAAGATACCCTAGACACAAGAAAGTTTGAAACTTATAAATAATCGAAAAGATGACGCCTTAACTAGCAGGCAGTGTCCAATGTAATATTAACTTTAAGTAAGTAAAGTAGCAATTCGGTGGAGTTTAAGTAACGTTAACAAAAATTGCAAAGGTGGGCGTAGATCAGATAAATCTCTAAACTAAGGCTTTTGGGTGGTCAACTCTCTTCCCTTTTTAGGAAGTCAAAACATGACAAATAATACTAACAAGGAAGCCACAATAGGGGGTAACCCTCTTCAACCTCTCCCGAACATTCTTTCTAATGCTTTTTCCAGGAAAAATTCAACTAAATACAGGAAAATTAAGATTATTTTTTATAATTGATATAAAATAGTGTAGGTGTAGAAGAGTAGATATATTTGTGACGTGGATACGATTTCGATAAATAAAAGATGGCAGGGGAGAGGCGATATTATCTGTTAATGATAAGGAAAGCAAAACTAATTTCTATTTCTGTAGGATTTTCGATGTTTCTTTTTGTAGGGGGGGGGGAGAGGGGGAAGAATCATTAAAATGTGGGTAGATGTTTACCGCTTTTCATGCCTGTTTCCTATTACTAAATGCAACGTTATAATTTCACAAGGAGGTAGGGAAGTGAACACTACATACTCTTCCCATTTTCTACGAGTTGGTTGGATTATGTCCGGACTCCAGTAAAGACCTGTGTACAGAAAGTAAACGTGATCTGAAATGCTCATACCTTGGTTTATTTTTGTTTTTTTGGCATGCGACTCAAAGTATATAAATAGTTACCAACGAAACGTTCGATAGTAATCAAAGACGTAATGAATGACGGCTTGTTTACTTTCTGTACAGAGGTCTTTACTGTCAACGGTGTCGGTTAGAGTGTGGGAGTGACTGACACTTTAAGTTGATACAACATGACTACATAACAAGCACAACGTATCTAGTTCCGGTCATCAAAATTGGATACGATTCCGGGAGTAACACTGGACAACAGTGAAAGTGAAGGATTAACAACTGTACAAGTGTCTTACCTCTGGCATCTTAACCGTGTTGAAAGAGACTGCACCTGTAACAATAACCTAAGCGTAAATAATTTGAATCTCTCCCGGTTTTTGTAGTTTCACTATAGCAGTTTACCTTCTGAAAGCACTACTTGAAATATTTCATTGTAAACAATGTTGTGTTGTGAAATCTTCACACCGTCCTGCGATCCTTGAAACAATTTTCATAGAAATTATTTTCTACCCCACCAGCAGCCACTTGTGTATGAGAGATACAAACACTCTGCTACGGAGATCATTTCCAGGTGTCACCTACTGTTTCCAACGGTTCTCAACCGCAAAATTCCTGTGTTAAAACAACAATCGATCTTCTTGTGTGCGTTTCTTTTCTCCTTCTGTTCCCTTTCAGAAGGGAACCTGTTCCCTATCAGAAGGGAACAACTAATGAAAGATGTCCAAAACCAAAAATTTGCGTGGACCACCCAGGAATAAAAACAAGCGTGTACAGCATGAGATTGACTGTGGCTCTTGCCGAAACAGGCCTCCTAGCTTACATTGCTTACAGAAATGACAAAAACCTCAGAGAAATCATTGGTTAGGAGTCAGCCCAATCATTTTGGCACCATCAACTGTAAACGTAGTAGATGTTATACCTGTGATTATGTCACACTTTTTCCTCATTACTTATAACTATCTTATCTTCACACCCTCTTATTCCCTGTCATGCTGCCCTATCTTTACTTCCTCGATCATTAAGTCATGCTTCTCAAATGATTCGTTGGAATCAATGCCAGGCAGTCGTATTGATGATATCATGGTTTTCCGTCATACACTCCTTGTCTTGCTTCACCAATATTTGGGTGTGTTTTATTTATTTTCTGCTTCTGTTGTTTCACCTCTCACATTCAAGTTTTAGCCCTTCCGGGTTATAACCATATTTAGCTTTGTTATGTGAACGTTAAATAGCTCTTGTCGTTTTTTTTTAATGTAGATGTAATAAAGGCTTTTCGGTAGAAACACCGATTCCGTATGCTATTGTGTGTGTTTACAGTGATTAGCAAAACTTCATTACCCCGCCCAAGCATCGCCTCTGACATTGACGTGTATCAAAGGATGGCTACTGTCGGAAAGTGTACTACGGAATTCAGAACAGCTACTCTGAATTTGCTAGACCGTGAAATTGGCGGCTCATCCGACGCTGATACTGTTTGTTGCGGACGCATGATGGCTTTCAATTTACTCAAGCTCGACTAAGACCTGGCATGTGATTTCTTGAGACTACTTGAGACTGTTCGTTTCCAGGGGATATGGGTTCATGATATTCTATTGAATATAGATGAAGAACTTGATAAAATCAGTGTGTAGACACACACTGTGCCCTGCACATTTTACTAAGATTAGTTCTTGGGTATTCTCAGCAATCGCCTTAAACAGCAGTGGAGACAATGTTTCGAATTTCACACCATCGA
Source organism: Meghimatium bilineatum (assembly GCA_034231615.1). Lineage (NCBI taxonomy): Eukaryota > Metazoa > Mollusca > Gastropoda > Stylommatophora > Philomycidae > Meghimatium > Meghimatium bilineatum. Next base: position 85,561,114 of record CM067322.1, read on the forward strand.
CACAAATCTTCAGTGTAGGTGAAAGACGACCAAAGGTACTCGCTTAGGGTAAAGTAGAGCGCTCTAAGTAGATTGACTACTAAATCGTGTCCGCCGACATTTATACTTCCCGAAGAACTCACTGAGAACTATTTTTCTAAAGTTACGATATTTTACTGTTTCCGCCATTCCTATTGGCTGTCAACACAAAGTATACACGATGTGGCTAATAGATGCCCGACACTTATATTTCGCACTATGACAGGCTCTTTTTTTCCGGGCACAACAAGACTGACTTAAAAGTAACATATTAACTAGACTTTGACCTCAGAAACACTACTTGAAGCACCAAGGAACTAAAAACACTTTGTTTGGCCCCATTTTGAAACCACTGTACTGTTAAACAGCAGCAGACAATGGCACATTGATACGTTGCACTATGAGAGCCCCTGACCACTCGGCATACGCGCATTTTCATGATAAAAGTATTTTGGCCGAAACATCGATACCATCTAATTTGTATGAACTGCAAAACAAAATTACATGTTTTCTGTGTTCTCCTTCTGGTATACTGTTTCACTGGATTCTCACTACGTATTCATTAGCTGGATATCGAAATTAACAGATTTCAACAAAGAATTCAGAAAAGTTTTGAAAGCAGAAAGAACAACAAAAGTCGCAGTCCAACTTGCGATAGATACAAAATGCCCTATGTCGTCATGAGTGGAAAGTATCTTCTATTTTTGCGTTCGTTCTCAAAACTACTGCAGATGAACAGGGACATAACCAGAAAATGGAATGTGTTGTGTATTTGCGTACATTTTAGCTGCGATATTTGCGCCTTCATATTTCTCTGTACGGCTTCAGGATCACTTTGATCCGCTATGGTATGGAACAGCCAACTCAACGCAAATTGTCTTAGTCGCCTCTTACGACATGCTTATCAGGTAATAGTATCGCTATTGTGAACTCCTGTTTTGGGCCCAGGCAATATCTGAAAACAAAGGCAGGTGAAGCAGAAAAGTAACATACCATGTTTTGTTTGTAGTGTTGTTTGTTTCTAGACAATATTTATATAAAAAAGGGAGCAATGATAACTTTAACAAATAATATATAAAATGTGCTGCATGTGGACTAGGAATGAACATCCAAAAATAAAAGTTAATCAGCAAAACAAAATGGAGGAGCAAATGCTAAATATAAGAATACAGATACCATTACAGGTAAACCATTACCTGTATCTTGGACACATAATCACAAATGATGGTAGATGGGAAACAAGTTAAAGGAGACTAGGCATGGTTAAAAGTACTTCTAATGACACGAGGACATATTAACATCTAAAGCAACTCACAAACTAAAGATGAGAATGATAAAATGCTACATATAGTCTACCGTAATATATGCCCAAGAAACATGGAGAATGGGCACAGGTTAAAAATAGAATTAATGCAATTGAGATGTAGATATATTACAGTAATAGGAAGAAACGAAAAGGAAAGAAACAAAATAAAGCAACAACAAAAAGGGGGGGGGGTAAGTAATTTAAAAAAACAACAAATGAAATGTTTTCTGCTTTCGAACATATTAGAAGACATCGCACATTTATAATGCGGAGACGGCATTAATGCTGATAAATATACAACACAATAAAATATGAGAAAAATTCTTAAATGCATTAGTATAAGATCGTGTATGCTAGAACTTCCCAGGTCGCGTGTGCTAGCTCTGTCCATATGTTAGTATTTGATCGTATCTCTTCTTTTCCAGATTAGAATGATGAGACTTCCAGTCAGTCCAGAAACATATCTGCGTGTTGCATATATCTTTTCTATCATAACCGGATTGGTCTTGCTCCTTAAGTCTGAATGGCAGAATCGTGCCATCTAAGACAAGGCATGAAGAATTGTCAACAAAAAGGATTAGACAGGTGAAAATTTATACAAATAGTTGGAAGCTTACACCCTGGGTGTCGTTTAGTGGTTTGAATGTTCCTATTTCTGATCTAGGATTAACTTAATAGAGATTTCACATAATTTGAATAGCAGCAGACAACAGAAACGTTAGGTATACACAACTTACATTTAACTGTGTCAACTTCTCATGATGTTGTATACAATAGCATACCGGGCTTGTTTCTTTACACTTTTAACATATGTATTTTTGATATCTTATTTAGGATGTATGTCGGAGTGCACTACGAAGGAGAGAGACCTAGGATGTAATATGTCCGTTGTAGCCAACCTTTTATGCAGAGGCGACACTTATGATGATGGAAGATCTCTTGTAGAAAACATCATTTCTGAAGCCACAATCTCACGAACAATGTATTGAAATCTTTAATATCATTTTTAAAGCACTAGCTCATGACCAATCAATTGGCATATTTCACATGATTCCTGGAGCACTAGATCATGAGCAATGTATTGATATCTTTAATATCATTCCTGTAGCACTAGATCATGAGCAATGTATTGATATCTTTAATATCATTCCTGGAGCACTAGATCATGAGCAATGTATTGACATCATTCATATCATATCTAGAACACTTGCTCCTAAAGTTACTATTTGTTAAATATTAGATATATAGTAAGAAGTCTCAAAAGAAGCCAATGAGATTTCACTTAATTCAGTGGTACCACGGAATTATACTAGTCCAGAAAGGGTATACTTTCAGGATATGTGGATAACTACTGATCTAGATCTGCATGTTCATAGATCTAAGCTTGCATGGTGATAGATCTAGACCTGCATGTTGGTAGATATAGACATGCATGTTGGTAGATCTAGACCTGCATGTTGGTAGATCTAGACCTGCATGTTGGTTAATCTAGACTTACATGTTGGTAGATCTAGACCTTCATGTGGTAGATCTAGACATACATCTTGGTAGATCTAGACTTACATGTTGGTAGCTCTAGACCTGCATGTTGGTAGCTCTAGACCAACATGATGGTAGATCTAGACTTGCATGTTGGCAGATCTACACCTGTATGTTGGTAGATTTAGACCTACATGTTGGTACATCTAGACTTGAATGGCGTAGATCTATAACCTTATTTGGTAGATCAAGACTCACATGTTTTAGATCTAGACCTGCATGTGGTAGATTTAGAAGACTTGCATGTTGTTAAATGCAGACTTACATGTTGGTAGAGCTAGACCTGCATGTTGGTAAACTATACTTGCTTGTAGGTAGACCTAGACCTACGTGTTCGT